>JAECUM010001238.1:0-45070 GCA_016617855.1 Megalonaias nervosa
ATAAATGAAAATATAATGGGAGTAAAGGGTTAGAATAATATGTTGCCTAGACTTGCAAGTACGTAAAATCGTAGTCTTCTTAATTCCAAAGGTTGTCCTGAAAGTAAGTTGATACTATGAGACATTTAAACTGGTTGAGATAAGAGAAAGGGGACACTCTCAGATATTATGAATTTCTGAGAGCGCGACAGGTGTATGGTGAAGTTTAGATTGCGCACTGTAGAGAATGTCAGCATACTTCTGTTACTTTCATTGACTGTGGCTAAAATTTATTTGGATATTGTACTTGTGAAAATAGATGAAGAAATCCGGAGAAAATCTGCAAAATACGAAACTTTAGAGCGCCACCTAAAAAAGTGGCACCAATGACATCACACTAAGAACGGTAACTCACAAAAAAATGCGTTACTTCTGGACAGTGAGGAAGAGATGTGTTTTACAACTGGGAGAAGGCCAAATTCGGTTATATCGAAAAGAAATGTGAAGTATGTGCCAATATACAGGTGATGAATGTCGCTACGTTTTTAATGTCAACATTTTGCTGTAATAAGAAAACAATATACAAGTAAAAAGTATCTAAAAGATGTTAGTACATACAAATTTGGCAAGTTGCCAAATAACACAACTGTATATATGACACGATTTAATATTCAGTCCTGTGCATTAGTAGATATGCAGTTCTATTAATGTCGATTAGGCAGGCATATATGACACAATTTAATATGCAGTCCTGTTCATGATGATTAGGTGGGTGTATATGACGTAATTTAATCATTCATTGAATAGTATCTGTACAAACAAGTTATGTATACAAATGTTATCTGGGTTACATCCCGAGTAGATATTGACTCTACGTATTGCTCTCATTCGTATCACCTATACAAAGCCCTTTCATCTACACTAAGAACTGATAAATTATTTATTTTTATAAAATATAATATCGTTTATATTTCCATGACTACATATTGAATTTACATCCATAATGTACGTTCAAATTGTATTCCTTTACGGCATAAAATCGTATTATTAAAGGTTTTAATAATGTAGATTTTTTTTCAGTAAGCGGTTTATTAAACATAAGTTAAATGTCAGTGCAATGTTCTTGTATTCTTCTCTGTGTAAAGTCTGTCTTAGAAAGGTAGATTTTGTTTCAAACTCCGTATGCAGTAAATACTGGCACATATAAACTGTTTCACAAAGGGAAAGGCGGCTCTCTCCGATATTATGAATTTCTGAGAGCGTGACAGGTGAAAGATTAAGTTGTTTAGATTTGCAAATTGCGCAATGCATAGAATGTTAGCATGCCTCTATGTTACTTTCATTGACTGTGGCTAAAATTTACTTGGATATTGTACTTGTGAAAACAGGTGAGGAGTTCCGGAGAAAATCTGCAAAATACGAAATTTTAGAGTGCCACCTAAAAAGTGGCACCAATGACGTCACACTAAGAACGGTAACTCTACTAATCTTTATTGAAAATCTGCTGCCTTTTCCAGCGATGCACAGTAAATGGCATTTGCAAAGTTCTTGGAGACATTTAAAATAAACAAAACTGTGCATAGTACGTACACAAAACATACCCTATTTCAGGAATGTAATTGCTACTAGATTATTTATGTTGTTGTATTTTCAACGTCTCTGTTTCTTGTTCTTTGTCTTTTATTCGTGTTGTAACTGCATTTGTACAGGTTTTTGGTGTTGATTCCAATTTGTATATGATAGCTAATGCCAGTGAACATCAAAAAGTGTGAGATAGGCAGTGTCCAAAATAGACAGTGTCCAAAACAGGCAGTGTCCCAAATAGGCAGTTTCTAAACTGAAATCGTTCCTTCTTTTATTTGATCGAATCCCAAATTCTTTTCCATGTCATATTTCATTTATTCGAGAACTCATTCATTTTTCTATTCATTTCTTGCATACAAATGATTCATACAGAGTAGTTTCAATGGCACAAGTTTTGAACTTATAAAAATCACAGGCGCAGGGGTTTTTTGTGTGAAGCGGGGCCCTAGAAATATGAACAGTTCACGTTTTTCTACGTTTAAACGCCCTTACATCTGCCACCAGATATCCAATATGGGAGAAATGTTGTATGTTCTCATTTTGTTAATTTTTATACAATCAATTCAATATAAAACGATTTCAAATTGATTTGACAAGTTCTGTTAACGTTATAGAGGGCTCGAGGGTTAGGTATGGCAACTGACTGCCATATCATTTCTTGTTTATATTAAATGACAAGAGCAAACGGCTGGTGTGCAACATAGGTACCTGTAAAAAGTAGCAGTCTTCAGATCTGAGTAATAATCGTTTAGTATTCAAACTTACAGAAAAATATTGTCATGTGAATAATGTAATGTGGGACTTTGATCATGGTACCACGCACTGCAGCAACGATACATATACGTGTACTGAAGTTCATAACATTATCTCAGAACTTTAGAGTCACGGGTAGAACAAAGGCGAAACTTACACTTTGAATTTGTTGTTATAAAATGTCATTATTCATGCAACGTTTGATCTCGTAATCTCGAATGCATATATGTACGGGAATGAAAATGAGTAACTGGCGCGTGATCTTCACCTTGAGAAAAGGCGCAATATGGTACATGTAAACAAAACAGAAAGAGTATAATTTGGTGTCACAAGTTTAACAACGAAATAAACAGATTTAGACTCACGTGGCGGTCACACAAAAAAAAATGCGTTACTTCTGGACAGTGAGGAAGAGATGTGTTTTACAACTGGGAGAAGGCCAAATTTGGTTATATCGAAAAGAAATGTGAAGTATGTGCCAATATACAGGTGATGAATGTCGCTACGTTTTTAATGTCAACATTTTGCTGTAATAAGAAAACAATATACAAGTAAAAAGTATCTAAAAGATGTTAGTACATACAAATTTGGCAAGTTGCCAAATAACACAACTGTATATACGACACGATTTAATATTCAGTCCTGTGCATGTCGATTAGTAGATATGCAGTTCTATTCATGTCGATTAGGCAGGCATATATGACACAATTTAATATGCAGTCCTGTTCATGACGGTTAGGTGGGTGTATATGACGTAATTTAATCATTCATCAATAGTATCTGTACAAACAAGTTATGTATACAAATGTTATCTAGGTTACATCACGAATAGTATTGCTCTCATTCATATCAACCATACAAAGCCCTTTTATCTATATTTAAAACAGATAAATTATTTTTTTTAATAAAATATAATATCGTTTATATTTCCATGATTACATATTGAATTTACATCCATAATGTACGTTCGAATTATATTCCATTACGGCATAATATTGTATGACGCTTGTTAAATTGTTATAATAATGTTGATTTTTGTTTAGTAAGCGGTTTATTAGAAATAAGTTATACGTCAGTGCAATGTTATTGTATTATTCCCTGTGTAAAGACAGTCTTATACAAGTAGATTTTTTTTAAACTCCGTATGCAGTAAATACTCGGACATATATACTGTTTTACAAAGGGAATGTTCTCAACAGTCGTTATTTCACCTGCAGGTACCTGTATATTTTTCCCGTAAATATTTAGGTCATGGTTTAAAAGAAAATATTTAAGTGATCTATTCCAAACAGTAGCGTTGGACAACGTACATGTCTGATCTGTTTTTAACATAGTTTGCAGCCAATATCTGATCCTTTATTACAGTTTCCTCAGTAGAGTGGGATGATGTACCATAACCACTGTAGCCAGTTCCTTTTCAAGGTTGAGCTTTCTGATGCACAAGAAGCAATTACACTGAGAAGGAAACGCCTCTTGCATTAAATACAGCTCTCTTTGGAATATTACTGACTGTCAACTCATACCCTAGTGTCTTATGTGGAATCTACCTGAAGTGAATCTCATTTTGTTTTTGCAAAATTTACTGATTTGCAGAGATCCCCCTCCCTTTTTATATTTTCCCTTTAAATACATTTATTTCTGCCAGCGTCTGATGCCTTGATCACGTGATGTGTCAAATGAGGATTGATCAGCTCTTATCCTCATAACATGTTACATCTGATAGCATATACCTTTGAAAAATCTCCCAAACCTTCCTCATGACATGTTAGATAAGATAGCGTGTATCCCGTCCCGGTGACATGTTACAGAGGATAGTAGGTAGCTTTCCTCTCATGATGTGTTGCATAGAATAGCATGTACCCCTCAGAGTGACATGTTAATCATAATAGCTTGTACCCTAAAAGACACTCCCGAACCTTCCTCGTGGCATGTTAATTAGGATAGCATGTACATGTACCCTAAGAAACTCCTAATCTCTCCTCTTGACATGTTAATTAGTGTAGCGTGTACCATAAAAGAAACTCCCAATCTCTCCTCGTGACATGTTTTTTAGGATAGCATTTACATGTACCGTAAGAAACTCCCAGTCTCTCTTCGTGACATGTTAATTAGTGTAGCGTGTACCCTAAAAGAAACTCCCAATCTCTCCTCGTGACATGTTATTTAGGATAGCATGTACCCTAAAAGAAACTCCCAAGTCCTTCGAATGATCATATGCTGATCCAATAGAGATACGCATCATTCTATGCAAATCTATACTTTAAGTTCATAGATAATACTTTCAGATAGGTAATTTTAAGTTTTTATAAACTTTTGGAGATAAGTAAATCATGCCAGAGTAGACAAATGTTTGCAACAAATTCATTCTGATATTGGAATTATGTCTTCCAAAATAATGCATTACACTTTCTGAAACAGTATATATTGGCCTGCGTATATATCGCATATACTTCTGTTCAGTGCGCACCCAATTTTAAACAGCATACACACAGCTTGCCATAGCATTATGCTCAGGTAGATCAGGGTACAAGCATTCACAATTGGCTGCGTGTAGTCCACGAATAAATACAGTACTTTATAGCTTATGTATTTATTATCGATATGTCTGTCTCGAAGTAAAATGATGTATTGACGGTATTGCCCTCTGATTGATGATATAAACTTTCTAATCATTGTATTGAACTGTTAGATGGAATAAATACATTATTGATACAGAATGACTTTAGTGTGGTGCATTAAATTTGTTTGTTTGCGTGCTTTTTTAAGGATCATTTGAACACAGAAAGATATCTATCTAGACACAGCACTTATGGAAAAAACAGTTAATATAATGAAGGTGTAATGTTATTACATGGACGTGTAAAAGTAGATAAATGATTTTGCAAAATGTTAAAACGGAAATAGCTTAGTACTGTCTAATTTGTGGCACTATAAACAATTCAAGAGGCAAATCAACCTGAAGTTTTAGAAAATCCACATGCATTTGTGTAAAGCCGTGCTTTCCTTTTCCTTCAATAGAATAGTGTTTGTTTTTCCGTAAAAAAATGGAGAAAGAGAAATCAGGGAAAGTTCAGAATAAAAACATGTAAGAGTTTTCTCTCATCAACAAACATGAGTAGTATATAGTATAAACGTTCTGGAACAAATACTGTCTTTTTCTACTTTGGAGTGTGCCCAGAATTCTCACATTATATACCTGTATACAGTTTACCAAACTTCAGCTCACACAATCTGCTACACAAATGAATCAAAGTTATAGTAGTCCTGAAATAAATTATCAGCATGTACATCTGTTAAACGATCTACTGCAGAAAAACATTTTGTTTTACTCTGTGTGTTGCTTTCATATCTCATTAACTTTGTGTGTCATCTCTTGTGATTTTGGTTCTTTTGGCTTGATATTGTGCTAATTTCCCGTTTTCCTTTTCAACAATGCTTGCATCTACTTCATCTTCCAAAGTTAACGCTCTGTTGACTGAATTGAACAATGTTTGATTCGTAGTAGCTTCACAACCATTTGTTACAGACCGAAGATAATCAGGCCGTCAAAGGCTGTTTTCAGCTCTGTAACAGGTGTGGATACAATTGATTCTACAGACAGCATTTCTAACATTTCTTTTAAATTTTGAGCAAATTTGCAGCAGGTAAATATTTAACAAACTCGCTTATTTACTATTTTTATAGGGATACGTGTTTAAGTTTCAGGAAAATTTCATCGTTTTGTTTTCAGTCTCATCACTTAGTTGATAAAATGTTTGGTTTTTGAAAAATAAGGTTTAATTACCGTGGGTAGTTGGTTGTGCTGATTTACTATATTTTAATGCTACTTCACCACCACCAATTGCTTCATTAGCTGTGTTATCTTTTGCTTCGCCGATTGTTTGCCTTCCTCGCCTACAGTGAGTTGTAACGATCTCCCTTCACGAGACATGGCGACAATGTAGGCTCAACATGGACTGGTTCTAGGACTCACGGTACTAATTCAGTTCCCATAGTAAACCTATGCAAACACCATGATATTAAAAATTCAATAACTTAAAATTTCTGAGTGCTCATGATCAAACCTATATTTATCAGTATAGATGAAACCTGGACGTCAGATTCTGTGTAGAGGAAAGGATATGAGCCGCGGCATTTTCTGGACCTGCATATGTTTGAAACATGTGCTTTCAATTCCGCACCAAAGAGTCAGGTGCTAATTTTAGTAATGAGTGTTCCAAACTCAAGACTGTTAAAGGACTGAAATTCCATCAGTAAAACCATTTCTCTATTATTATTTTTTCACTTTCAACTAGGATAAGGTCTCAAAAGATTCTTTTTCCTAAAACATAACTTACATTATTAACCAGTCCTGGTCATCCAAACCCATATATACTCTATTTTATGTTCACCCATTTCCAGGCTGGTTCCCATTTTTCCAGACGATTAGTACCGTGTGTCCTCTAGGTTACAAGAAGGCATATCAACTGTGTAATTCGATTTACCTTTCATGTGATAATATTGAGGGGGACCGTGCAGAGCACAACGAAAAGGGAACATCATTTGTTTTCTTCGGATACTTCGGATACCTAAATTGAAATTTTATTTCAAACGCATTGATAACTTTGCAAAACATATTTCTAGCACCCCACCATTATTGCATGCTCTACGTATATTCCTGAAGTTCTCGATTTCGGAAAGAAGTTAAGAATTAATGAGAGGTTTGAGTTGTTGTCTTCTTTCATATTTTGATCAGAGCAATTCCATTCCAAAAATTCATTCACAACTGAAATATTTGTTTTCTGATAGATTTTATTTATTTTCTTTGAAAATTCAATTTATTTCTGTTGTCCGCACCGTGATTATCTTGAGCTGATAAGGCTGTCTAGTTATAGTTATGTTGTATGTATCGTGATGATAAGACTTAAGCAAGTTCATTTCGTTAATGTTTTCCTTGTGTTTGATTAGGCAGTCCTCATACATATAATAAACAACATAAAATTCTTGTATCACTTTCCCATTCCATTTTATTCCTTTTTCTTTTTGTCGTCAGTCATAAACGAATATAGTTTGATCACACTCCACAAAATTCTTTAATCTTTGAAACTCCTTGTATCTCTTTTTTTTTTGTGTGTGTGTGTGTTGTACCAAAAACGTTGTTGTTCGTGATGTCTTACGACTTAATGATTGGTTTTATGTATTGTTCTGTATGGGATTTTTTTACTTTGACAGGATGCATAGTAGTTTCTCCCCCATACTGCTCCCTCTCCCTTTCAATATACGGATATATCAAATTCATTTTTATTTTTCTATCTTTTTAAAAACATTTATCCAGTTTTCCCTCATATCGTTAAAACCATGGTTGTATTTAACTAAATATGCATTTTCACGATCTCTTTCATGTGCATAATTAAGATTCAAAACAATAATATAATCACCGACGGTCCTTATCTTCACATTGATACCAGCTTTTTCGGGTTCATAATTTAAAGAAGCAAATCTGAGATTGAGTTCCTCCTGCTAATATATATATAGTATATATATATATATATATATATATATATATATATATATATATATATATATATATATATATATATATATATATAAAATTTTGAAAGGAAGAGATAGCAGTAGAGGAGAAATTACACCAATCCTGTCAAAGTAACGGAAATAAAGACAAATAAAATGTTAATTATGGTTCAAAACATCAATTTTATACTTTGTCTTATCTTCTGTCCAAATGTGATAATTCCTTTATAAAAACGTTCAATTACATGATTAATTTCACTTCTGTTAAATATATTTAAAAACCGTGTCCTCTAGTAAAACATTTTATATTTCACTCGCTTTACCAACTGGGTGAATCGTTTCCAAAGTCTGGTCGTTCAATCAAACTTAAAATTCATAAAGTCGAATTACCGAAGATTTTGAATTAAATCTTCATCAATTTTGGTTCAGTTTCATTGAAAACTTCGTACCAAACTTGATTGTAACCGCTGTAAAAAATATATTCATTAAATTTGTCTCTCAGATTAATCCCTAAGTATATTTGTGATACTTATGTTTAAAGTTTTATTATCCAAACAACTCAGTTTTTCTCTAGTTTGTAGACGTATTAAACAGTCTCCGCTTTTTGTTAAGAAGTCTTCATTTTACTTTATTGAAGTAAGACGCATTTCATGATGTATTTAACTATTTTGATTTAATTGACAAGAATTAATTGAATATATATTTCGCAGTTTTGGATGTGTATTAAAATATTTAACCTTTGACCTTTATCGGACATTTTGCACAATACTCACCTCGTTGAGTCTTCCCCTACGGGTAGTTATGTTGGAATAGCATCATATATCAGCCGTAGCGGAATGCCACATTTTCTAGGATAGGTATTTATCCGCATTCTGTTATCGAATAGCGTGCTTGGTGTACAGTGTACACATGGCGTTCTCTGTACACATGGCGTACTTTGTACACATGGCATACTGGTGACTGTATTACGAAATTTTGTGCGTTAGTTTCACATTGGGTATTGTTGTTTGTTTGTTTTTTTTTGTGGGGTGCGGTTTGGGGTGGGAGAAGATGTTATTTTTAATGTTTGTCTGTGACTTCCTAGTGAGTTTAATGCGTACGAATGGTGACTGTGGTACACAGCCCTTTTATGTCACCCGCACCATGCAAATTATCAGGTTTCTGCAATTGGAACATATTCGGCCTTCACCATAAAGTGAAGAAAGAAACCTCGGATGTAATTCGTAGCCATTGAGAACTACGTTGTTTAGAGGGCATTCCACAGATATTAGGAACTTCTGAGAGAGTGACTGTTTTAAGGTGAAGTTGTTTACTTTTGCAGCATGCACAACAGAGAGTGTTGGCATACCTTTATGTTACTTTCGTGTACTGTGGCCAAAATTTCTTTGGATATTTTACTTGTGGAAATTGTATATCATCAAAGTGCACAGCTAGGCTTGTGTGAGACTTTGCAACTAATGCATAGTGTTCTGTTAAATAAAAAAAAACAAAAACAAAAAAAAAAAAACATGAGAATTATACAAAATGGACTTTTTTGATGCTTGCTATATAACCAAAATTAAATCGTACACTAATAATAACAGTGTGGTCTTTATGGCGGCGTTCTCGAACTCGAACCCAAGCGGACGGAGGTGAGATGTAATATGGGTTATAGGGTATACTGCTTGGCCTTAATTCAGATAAGGACCTGTCAAAAAAACTGTTTGCTCTGCTTGGTCATTTTCACTTCCTGGACTTCAGAGGTGAATTGTAAAAATGGAGCCGATAAAAATTTTTTGCATCTTATATATTTGGTAATTCATTCATTGCACTTTCAGGCGCTGATATTGTCTAGTCTGGCAAAATTTGTTTTCCCTATTTTAATAACTGCTTTTGACTAATTCAGGCTGATTTTTCGAGCATATGGGAGCAGTCATTTTGGTTAGCTGTGTGTTTATATCATGTACAATTTCCACATATCCAAAGCAATTTCAGCCACAGTACATGAAAGTAATATAGAGGTATCCCAACATTCACTCTCTATTGTGCATGTTACAAATGCAAACAACTTCACCTTACACATGTCACTCTCTCAGAAGTTCATGATGTCTGTAGAGCGCCACCATGACTGTGTTCCCTTTCTGAATTTCACACACACACACACACACACACACACACACACACAATAATAATATATAATATATATATATATATATATATATATGCATAGTATATATATATATATATATATATATATATATATATATATATATATATATATATATATATATATATATATATCCTTTCCTAGGCATTCAGGATCAACCATTTTCATAGCCGTCTGATTCAGATATCATATGATTTTCCTACTATTTTGATCAACAATAACTCTCAACCCGAATAGGTCAAATACATGCACATGTTTGAAAACTAACTCTACACTGCTCGAGCTGCAAACAACTTTGTAGTCTCGGTTTGTAATATATAACTAATGTTATTGTGAGAAAACTGCTTATCTTCTTTCAGTCACAATGACCTTGACCTTTAACCCCAAATAAATAGGCTTCTTCCTTACGATAAGTGAAACCCATCCTCAAAATTTGGTAAAAGTACATGTTGAAAAACAAAAGTTGTACGGAAACGGAAAGGTAATGGACGGACGGACAACTTCATGACATTATACGCTCTGCCTTTTAGCGGCGCATAAAAAAGTTGTATTTTCAACTGTCTGATTCACTAGGCAAAATAATGAACACGAACAACATTTATATCATTTGCAAGTCGTAGTGTCGCTATTACAGCATAATTCTTTAACAGAATTTATATAATGTGACGCATTGTTCTTGAATAATGAAGCAAATAAGTTAGTAGTGACAGATAGTGACGACAGGTAGACACAGTAACGTGAAATTTGATTGCTTTCACACAAAATGACTCGCTACAGATGATAATTCTAATGTGACTTCAGTTTGTATCATAATTCGTAGATAAAAAATAATGTAATAGCGTCACTTGGCCATTTTTATAAATAAATCAATAGCATCGTCTCCAAAATCATAAATTATTTGTGTGCATGACGTCTGTATGTATAGTTATGGATGTTTATTAGTCTTGCCTTACCAGACAGGGATATCGTTAACTAACAAAGATGGCTGCTTTTGCAATTGACAGTTTTAAAGTTAAAAAAATATATTATGCATTTCTTTTAAATATAGCCAATGGGATTTTCTGAAGTTGCAATTTACATAGTTTGATTTTTGAGTAACAAATCATCAAACAGCACATATATAACACATATATAACACACATATAAATAATAGCTGATATAAGTACCTGCCACCTTGTTTATAGCCGATGTTTACTGCCTAATGCGTCATTTTTAAAATAGTAAACAACAAATGCGTAGTTGCCTGTGAAAAATGTAATTCTTTGTTGTCAGAAATATACACCGTGTAGAAAATTAGATAACTAATGGACAGAGTCCAATTAAATATCACGTGACTGGATCTCGCTGTCTCCATGAAATATGGGGTGTTGGGTGTTGGAAATGTCTGAACATTTTCCTATAACTGTTCCTTTGAGTCTGTCAATAAATTTAATGCCAATCGAAAGACAATTACCGCTTTATAAAGTGACCTGCAAACGCAATTAAATCACTCCGGATACCTACAGATATATGCGTGTGACGTAACATAGGTAAATTATAGTAATGTAAAAATGTCAGAAAGGGAGAAAAACAATACTGTTATTGAGTACCTGTCAGATTACTGCCAAAGGCAGGCCGTAAAATCCGTGCGGACAAAGGGTATTCTTTGACTAATATCAGGGTCTACTTGAGGTGCTTTCTTCGTGTTAAAGATGGTGGTGAATCCATGAGATATGATCCACGGTTTGGAGACTTATCAGCGACTGGTGAACGGGAAGTGGATGCTGCAAAGGGGACAATAGAAGAAGATGCTCGACACACACTGGAAGACATTTCTTGTATCACGGGCATTAATTTGTCAGCTGTGTGTAATATATGTGTATAATATACTGAGGATGGTATCATTTGAAAGGTTTGTGCACGATGAGTCCTACGTTTATTGACGGCTACTCAAAAAAAGACTCGGGTGGAATTTGCCAACAGTTACTCGCCAAATATAAAAGGAGTGACCAGAGACGTTTGAATGAGATTGTCAACGGTGATGAAAATAGATTTAATTTTTTAATCTAACTCGAGAGAGACTAATATAGTTTCGATTATGGAAAACCACAAATCGCTCGAAGTAGTTGTTCTGTCAAAAGCGTTTTGTATACACATTATTTTTCGACGCAAAAGGTCCGGTCGTCCATGCCTCTGTGACTGACTCTGCTAGTTTCACTTGAAATGTTTGTGTCTCCAAAGTCCAGAGCTTCCAGAGCGTTGCCACAAGTTGTAAAACACTACCAAACCACCGGTCTGCTTACCGGTACCTGATGTATCCATCTGCTCACGAGAACGAACAGGCGCATAGATCCTCCTTCTGACAGATTTTCTAAAGGAGCACAGCATCCAGACATTGCCACATCCTCCACACGGCCCTGATTAGATCCAGTGTTATTTTTGTCTGACTCCCATTGTCAAAGATTCGCTGAGAGACAGTCGATTTGACAGCCACCATGCGGTCGAAAGAGAAGTTTTCCAATGTATGAAAACTATATCAAAAGTGAACACAAAATGACATTAAATAATTGGATAATCAGTCTAAGAAAGAGTGCGCAGTTGCACATGGAATACTTTGAGGAGATGCATTGACATACTGTTCACTAAGAATGAACTCTGCTGCAGCACAATAATATTCAGAACATTTTAAATACAGTTGTCTCGCATCTTTTAAAAAAGTGGTTGATGACTAAAATATATCATTGTAAGCCTGCAGTAATGTTCCATATATATACATGCTGATGTACTGACGATATCGGCAGATAAATATAACGCTGGCTTTGTACTCTGATACGAGTATTGTCTCGTGGGTCACGTTTTACCAAACCATATCAAATGTTACTCATGTATGTATTTTCATGTCCATCAATCTTAAACACTGGCCGCTTTTCGCGGACTATGGTCCACGTTTTAATGCCAAGTCATTGGAATACCGTATTTCTCACTTATACGTCAAGTCCAACTGCAAGCTGCACAGGCCGGACGATCTGGGTCTATGTAATTTATTAGGCGTAATCTGTAGAACAAACAACATAGACTCTGATCAGAGCCTTTGTTTCTTGCAGTTGCACTCGACTTGTTGAGTGTACGGTAGCTGCAATAGTCAACAAATATTCCAATTTAAAAAAGACTTCATCGATGGAAAGATATATTGAGAATATAACAATTCATATGAAGTTTTTTAAACGATTTGAACCATTTCTGTTAATCTGACAGCCTTGAAGAATCATATATATATATATATATATATATATATATATATATATATATATATATATATATATATATATATATATATATATATATATATATATTTAAACTTATTTTGTTTCCTCTCTTACGCTATTTGGCAAATAATTACATACTGATCATGCACAAAATAATTGTCAAAGCAACTTGAACGTTTATGGAGCCCTCGGGTTCAGACTTTTCCTTTGTTTTTCAGCACATTTAGGCATACAACAAACAATGGATGATACATACATACATACATACTAACATACATACATACATACATACATACATACATACATACATACATACGCATACATACATACACACACATACATACACACACACACATACATACATACATACATACATACATACATACATACATACATACATACATATTTTTCACAAGCAGTTGGGAGGCATGCATAGTAAAAGAGTGTATTCCTATGTTCTGTTTAATAAAAAAAATTTCTAAAAGAAATATTGCTTAGGTGTTTACGTCAGAATTGCAAAAAAAAAAAAAAAACAAACTAATAATACAGTAGAATATCCAAGACAAACATTTATACTGTAAAAAAAAACCCCAACCAAACATCTCCAAATAAAACAATGTGGTAATCAGGCTGCACTGTTAATCATGAGCCAAAAATCTATCAAGCGGCAAATACTGCTTAACTTCTGCCAGTCTATTTGTCAGCGTTTCACAAAGTGTGGTACTGGTACCATCCGTGGTACGCGAAAGGGTTTCAGTGGGTACGTGACAGAAAATAAATCACTAAAATTCGGACTAAAAAAAAAAAACGCTACGGCAAAAAAGTGGTACGCCGATAAGAGCAATGTTCCAAGAGAGGTACGTGAATGTTATAATTTTGGGAAACACTGCATTTATGATAAATTAAAGAGGTTTTACATTTTGAGGTCTGATTGCAACGTTATTGGTAAAATGATTACCAAACGTCATACCCTACCTCTCCCCCATACCGCAGGTACAGGGGACAAGAATAGTGAAAATGAGGTAAATGAACAATTTGCATGGTGCTGTTTTGCACTACTGAGTACACAATCTTTAAAACTTTTAAAAGTAACTATTCGTATATATATATATATATATATATATATATATATATATATATATATATATATATATATATATATATATATATATACACACAAATCATATGGCGAATAACAGTCCTTTGAAGTGAACTGGATACAGCAAGGGATCGCGTATGTCAGGGACTGATTAAGGTAAATGCAATAAACTGACAATGAACAGTGCAAAACTAGTATCTAACTAGCCTGAGCGCTTTCGACTCTTAATGAGTCTTTTTCAGATAGTTAGATACTAGTTTTGCACTGTTAGACGTGACAGTATCTTTCTTATATCAACTTGAACTGCCAGCGGCAGCTGGCAAGTTTATCGAAGTAATTTTCATCCCGTGCCGACTTAGCTTAACAGTTAACCTTTACCGAGGCTGATGTACAAAAAGCACGATTGAAGAGGCATTTAACAGGCAGAACAACATTCATGTTTTTCCCCCACAAAATGGCAGTTGTACAGATCTAATATTTAATTAGTTTATCAAAAATGAAATTTCGTTTTCTCTTCATATAAATTTCAGTTAACAGCAGAAACAAACCTTAAAGTTTTCACAATCCAGTGTAAAACTAGAGCAGAATTACCGTAGTGTAGGACGAAGATAGAAAACAGAATGCCTGCCAGATGGCAATAAATGATATCGTAGTGTAGGATGAAGATAGAAAATAGAATGCCTGCCAGATGGCAATAAATGATATCGTAGTGTAGGACGAAAATAGAAAATAGAATGCCTGCCAAAGGGCAACAGATGATATCGTAGTGGTGGACATAGACAAAAATAGTTCCTGCAAATTGGCAATATATGCCAATCAGTGCCGGATTACCAAATAGGCAGAGTAGGCACCGGCCTATGGGCCCCACGCCTTTTAGGGGCCCCGCGACAACGGATCAAAACTTTTAATTTTTGTTTAATAATATTGTGTAATATTGTTTAATAATATTTAATAATTTTTGTTTATAACATAATATGTTAATTTGCTTAATAACATTAATAATTGTTAATGTTTGTTTTGTGTAATAAAATTGGTTTATTAAAATTGTTTGTTGGTAAAATTAAAAACGTATTAGGAGATAATTTGCGAGGGGGCCCCCGAGATTTCGACTGCCTATGGGCATCCACAGGGTTTAATCCGGCGCTTATGTCAATTAAAAATATACTATTTGAGTAAAAGATCATTAATTCAATTGTTTGATTATCAGAAATGTCAATTGCCCATCCCACTCCGGCCAATATAAAGAAATGTCCGCAATCGCATTGGCTTTGTTGGGAGAATTACTGATATGTGGTCCAATATTTATCTTTCACACAAGGTTGGCACTAGTCATGTACAATGTCGTTGCAAAACGATGTACAAGTCAGAAGTTAAATGTGAGTATCTAACTCAGTTTGTGAACCTACTTTTGCCAACGTGCTTCCGAAGATAAACCCAAGGAGTAGCAAATCTGTCCGCTCATCTATTGCTGTGCGCATTGGAACGTGCACCATTCATACACATTCAACACGAGAGATCGCGTTTGCGTTTGAAATAAATGGAGTTTGCAGAAGTTACATTTCAAAGTTTAATCTATCCCTGCCGGCAGAATTATTTGAGAGAATGTGTCCAGAGGAGGATGGCAATCACTGCATAAGTAGTTTTCATGAAGAGGCGTTGCTTTTCGCATCTTATTTTGTATTTTGTAAAACTGTTGCTACTTCAGGTAAACATATGTAATCAAAGTCATTGTGGTGATTTTATAGTGTTAAAGCAATAGACATCAAATTATATTTTCTTAACTATATATTACTATATTCAATTTAATAGAATACCTTTCTTTTTCAATTATCTGATCTTCATTTTCAGTAGCAGTTTGTTTTGTAGGTTCATATTAGAAGTCTTATATCCTTGGACCAGGCTCACCTTACACATTGAATGGTAAGATTTGCAAAGGAACGCCGTTATCATTGTACTGGCTTCTAATTTCTTATCTTTTTACAGGTCAGAGTACATTTCGGTATCAAGTGAAAATGAGCACAGAATTTCGTTCCTTATGCAAATTCTTTTAGGTAGGAAATGTACTTATACAATTTTTCATGTCTGTCCCTCTCTCTTTCCCCTACCCCCTCCCCCCATAAAATATCAGTTTAAGTTGATTTGCAGTCCCCAAATGACTTCTTTTCTAGGTTTAGAGGTCAAGATCGCTTACTGTGGAGATAATAATGCAGGTAGGGTTTCATCATGAAGATTATGATGAGTGAGTACATGTAATGGTCGTATTTGTCCACATATATATTTTACCTTAATGAGGCCATTCTGTGAATAACTTGAAGCCTAATTTACCTTGAAAAATTCGCTGTTCATCTGGGTCTGTATTGTTTGTATATTAAAAGCCATCACTTCGAGTGTGAGTAGCATGCATATAAGAAAGAAATCTTGTATAAGAATAAGAATAAGAATGCTTTATTTCAGACTACATAGTCCATACATCTAAATTAAATAGTCCATACATCTAAATTAAATAGTCCATACATCTAAATTAAAATACGGATATAAAGTAAAACATTGTAAACATAAAAGAACATATATATCATATTTACAAGTATACAGACACATCTACAACAATGGACTGTGCCCTGCATTGTTAAGAATGAAATTAAGTGGCACATTTAAAGAGTAATTTGTTCCATCTACTAATAATATGAGAATTTAAATGAATGTCATAGTTCCAAAGTGATTTCAATATACAGTTCTCACTATTAGATAGTCTTGTTATCATTGAGAATACATACTTTCTCATTACTTCCTCAAAACTGAATACATTATAATTTACAAACATGTTGGAGGCACTGTTCCATCTAGGAAGACCTAATAGAAAACGAAGACTATTATTATAACCAATTACTAGTTTTCTTTTCATACATTCACTAAAGTTTGTCCACAGTGGAGCACAATACATAGTGCAGCAATAAGATTTGAATAATCTAATTTTGATACTCAATGAACAATTCTTAAATTTGCGTAGAAGCATGTTTGTTCGAGTACACAAATATCGATAATGTCTCATCATATCTTCATTATCTGACTGATTGGATTTCAAAATATGACCCAAATACATATAACTGTCGACATACGTAAGAGCATTGCCGTTAAGATGTACAGGGGGAGGTGATGGTAATTTAAAAGAAGTTGGCTGAAAGACCATGCATACTGATTTTTGTGTATTATAGATGATATCATTCTCTAATGCGTATTGTTCACATATCTTCAATAATTTCCTTAAACCTGTGATAGAAGGACTTATCAGTGACATATCATCAGCAAAACTAAAATTGTTAAGAAACAACACATTTGGTGGCAGACGTAACCCTACGTAACACTGGCCCAGTATACGATTTAACTCGTCTATGTATATATTAAATAACAAAGGGGAAAGAATACCTCCCTGCCTCACCCCATTGGTTACATGGAAAGCGCTGGATATTACACTTCCCCATCGCACATAATACAACTGTTTGCCATACCAGTTAACTAAAGTATGAACTATGTATACAGGTATTTTAATATCAAGCAACTTTTTAAAGAGTGTCCAATGATTGACCCTATCAAATGCCTTACTAGCGTCTAAAAAGCATGCAAATACTGGGCTGCCATGTTCTACATAATAGCTGACGGTTTCCTTAAAGGCATATAGACATAAATCTGTTGAATGCTGCTTTTTAAAACCAAACTGATTATCGGAGATTGTGACTTCACATCTTTGTAGTATGATGCATTCAAATATTTTTGAGATAATAGTCGTAAGAGCTATAGGTCTGTAGTTATTTTTGTCCGCCAGGTTACCAATTTTGCTTTTTAGTAGCGGTATAATTGTAACTTTTGTGAAATCATCTGGTACAAAGTTATGCACAAACATACAATTAAATAAAATCATTAATAGCCCATGAAGTCTAGTATCTGAAAATTTAAAATGTTCCACATATAAAAAATCTGATCCTGGACATTTACCACCTTTTTGTCTTGTTATTGCATTTTGGATCTCACTGTCTTGTTATTGCATTTTGGATCTCAGATAATGTGATTACCTCAATATGAGCAGAAGGGGTATTCAATGCTGAAGTAACACGCTTCTTATTCGAATCGTTTTTAACACTATTGAGTAAGTCTTCAAAATGATTTTTCCACATGTTGCATATATTATTTTGACCATGGTTCCCATCAATGCAGATTGGTAGTTTATTGGAAGTTGTCGTAGTACTTTGTTTAACTTGCTTCCAGAATTCACGTTGGTCGACATCTTCAAATTTTTGTGCTAGCGAGTCTGCTCTATGTTTTACTTCATCTTTCTTGCATAATCTAAGAGCATACTTAAATTGTGCTCTTGTTTGGCGCATTTGGTTACTTAATTGTCCATGACGAGGTTTACCGTTATCACGCCACATTAGGTAAGCATTTCGTGCAAAGTCGTGTAGTTCTTTGACACAGTCATTCCAGCCTGGTATAACCCGGTGGCCACGTTTGGATTTTCTAGTCAATCTATTACCGGATTTCGATAAAGCTTTTACTATATCAGCGTATAAACCATTTATCTGTTTCATATAAATATGACGGCTCCACCTTTAAAGACAAAAATGCTAACTTTTCAGAATTGTGTTATTCAAGTAGTTACCAAACAACAGACCGAAATACTTAATTTCTTCAATGTAAAAATAAATAGCTATGAATGCATCTATATGCTTAATTATTAAACAGTAGATTCACAATGGGTTTTCCTCTGTATGCCAATTAATGTATCGCTATATAAATCAAATTTCTTATTTATTTCTCTAATTTTTCTGCATGTTTTGTGATGTCAAGTGTATTAGTTATAAATTCACTTCCACCAAGACTATATTACCTGTATTAGGTACTAAGTTGGACACATCATTTCAACTCTCAGCCTGAACACATCATATCCACAATCAGCCTGGACACAGCATATCAACAAATCAGCATGGACACACCATATCAACAATCAGCCGGGACACATCATACAACAATCAGCCTGGACACAGAACAGCAACAAATCAGCCCGAATACAGCATATCAGCAAATCAGCCTGGACACAACATATCAACAAATCAGCCCGAATACAACATATTAACAAAACAGCATGAATAATATAGAATCCCAACCTATCCGTATGCAAATGGGCACTAGTTACGTTTTGCACTGAAACAATATTATTTTGATAATGTTGAAGTCAATGTGATAACATGTTAATACAATATTTTTCAAAGTCTGAGAATTATAAATGTTTACTAAGACGACAACGATGCAAGAACTGCAAGGTGACGATATACGATATTAACTTTCTACTAGCACCGTTAGCAAAAGTTAAGTTCAGAATTCGCAGTATTTATTTTTGCTAGTGTTTGCTGTGCCACAACTGATATATAAGGATTTAACGTCAGTCTGAAGGCTAACACCATCTTATCAGTGAGAGACATTCTGGTTTATTATCTTTGTTGTTGAATCACACATACATAACTGTCTTCATTAATATCTAGCTGTCTGACAGAGTGACTTCTTGCAAAGGATGTAGTTGATTCATCACTACAGAATACAAGAAAAATGTATTCAGCAGTGTAAGATTTCAAATGACCAATGTGCATTCTGTTTATAGAACATCGTGCTTAATTGCCGATTTCACGAGGATCACGCATGATTTTTAAGTGTCCTCGACGCGATCATGACTCAGAGTCAAATTTGGCAAACGAATGAGATCCGAAAGTCTAACACACCAACATTAAACTTCTTGATTAATGGAAGTTTAAAATATATGTATGTGAGCAAGAGTTCATAAAAGCTTAATCGTTCTATGATTTAAAATAGCTGTATTGATTTCTTAACGTTTGTTGGTATGGAGCCTAAATATATTGACTATATCTGAAGCTTTGGTCTAACCCCAAAATATCTGATGCCAAGAGCCGAGACAAATTGTCAAAGACAGACATTCTTGTTCTTACGTCATAAAATTTAACTCGATTCTACATATTATTCAAATTTAAACGGAATAATCAATTTCCTCATTTGTCGATTTCAAGTAAGATGTCAAATTTTGGGGTGAGATTTATCACTCAAATTATTGGGAAGAATTTTATCACGGAGAAGTCTGCATGCCATGAACCAGCTTACTTTGACATGTATTGACCTTTTTGTGCCTGGTTGATTGTTTAATTGGTTGATTGATTTCCTATTTGGTTCGTTGATTTACTCAATACTTTCATTCAGATATCGACTGACAATATGTCATTCCGTTTCTTTGAGATGTTTGGGAGTCATAATGTTGTATGGAACGTCGTTGGATAGGTTTAATAAGAAATTTGATTTTGATGAATCGATGTAGTCCTCTTTTTGAAAACTTATCAATTTGGACGTGTAACAAAATCATACCTTTATATACTTATTTGATAGTCATATTTTTAAATGATTTTGTAAAATTGAGACCTAACTGAACACGCTGTTGTAGGCATAGCTTGGGTATGAATACTAATAATATGAGGTACTATATACAGTACGAAGGTCAGTGTCTGCATGTCAAGAGCACTATCAAAGCATTCAAGCAAAATGTACGACATTGATCCCGGGTCAAGGGCATGAGCGAGCAGATGCAGAATAAATTTGCGTAGCTTTGTAATGATTCATCACAAGCCTGAAGAAAATCCATCAAGAGATGTAGAAAATATATGCAAATGGAAAAACTGTAACAAAAACATTACCACAAATGATCTATGACTGTGGCCTTGATTCCAAAGTAAAACGCCTGAAGTAGAGAATATCGTAGAATGAATTGCCATTGTTTCGTAATGATTCATACCAAGTATGATGAGAATATACCAGGGGTATGAAGTAGTGAGTGGGGGCCATGGGGTGACAATGCGACCTTAATATTAAATTTGGTCGTTTGCACTATGGAGACAAGGGGAATTTAACATGGGGAATTTTAACATGGGTGAGCCTATAGAGCGACAAGGGGAGAATGGAACATAGCGACAAAGGATTGGGCCTGTCTAGCGACAGGGTTTGAGACACGGTTGGAGACATAAACAGAGACATAGACATATGACACAAACATAGATTTATGAACATAAATCTATCACACAAAAAATCGACTACAAATTTTTTAGGCAAGAGAGAATAGATATATTTTCGAGGCAATAGAGTGGCCCTGAAAAGGGCCTTTTAACTTTCTTCTACTTTCTCTCCTCCCTTCTTCTCCTCCACCAACGTCTTATTTTCTCCACTACATTCTTCTTCTTTTTCTTCTCCTTTTCATCCTCCTCTTCTTCCTTCTTCCTCTTTTTCTCTTTTCATTCTCCTCATTGTATGGTTATTATGGTTGCCAACTTGATCAGTCTCTCTTTTCTAGAGACCTGGTTAGCCCTGAGAAGGGCTGTTTTTTCTAACTCCAAATACATCTGGTCAATGCTGGCACCTCCCAGGTCGGGCACCACACACGCATCTCCTACTCCAATCTTGCTCCCAATTCAGTGTTGTTCTTGGGAGTGCAGAGGGGGGCTTGAGTTGCTTCACTATCCCATTCCTCAGTTTGAGGGATAGTGAAGACTTGTTCCCTCTGTCTTCTACGCTAGACTCGTGGATCCTGTGGTTGTCGTGGTTGCACTAGCTACGGTTCCCACTCTTGCCGCTGTCTTTCCAACTCCTCCTTCCAGTTTTCTGTCTGGGGGACAGCGGCTCTTAGTAGTGGTTGTGGCTGTGGTTTGACGTGGTGGTGGTCGTCGTGGCAGTGTCCTCACTGTAGGTTTGACCTCACAGACCTGTCTCATGATCAGGTGAGACAAAATTGTTCTTCTCCTTCATAGGTTGACGAGTCAACAATGGATGGTCAGATTGGAGACCGCCGCGATTTATACGTCTCAAGCGAGGACGCGATAGAAAACATCCCTACGATTTTTTTGGGTAGGAACGCTATATAGCTCATCTCATGGTAAAGGATAGAGAGAAGTCAAAGAGCATGTATAGTGATGAAAAAAATTTTTTAAAAACAAAACACCAACAATCCTTTTTCATAACATTTTTATTCAACCAACAATTAACCAACACATAATATAACAATTCATTCAATATCAAATAACATAATTTTGATAAGGTTGACAACGTTGTGAAGTCAAGTTAGACTTCCACTGATGGAGATCATTTGACCATTTGACCGTTTCCTAGCTAAAGACAAGAGATATCCATATTGGTCACAAAACCATCTATCTACTTTTTCATCGTTTCTAGAAGAGTCACGATCAAAATAAGTCACTAAATGTTCTAAGGGATATCCAAGACTGCGTTGATGAAGAAAATACACACAATATTGTCCACACACCATGGAATCTGCGCCTTATAATTCCACATTATTGAATCGTGTCGTCTGGGCATTTCTTCTCATAAAGTTGATGATGTCGTCTTCCAAAAGCGGTAATCCATACGAATCAAAATACTCCACACAGGAATCGTGGGGAATGTAGACGGCTACCCAGTGGGTTCCTGGGAGATGACTGTCATACGTGTTGATGACATAAGCTTGATGGTCTTTAGGTTTGCGATGAGGAAGTTCATCTTTTGGGCACACGACAGGATTCCAAGAAGCGATGTACGAACTGTTTTTCAAAAGGTAAAAAAACTTCCCAGGTATCCATTTTTTTCTTGTTTCACAGGTAATGATAAGTCATCAATTCAATCCTGACGTTTTGCTTGAAAATCTCTGTCACGTAATCGTCTCTTCGCTTCGTCTCCGTACTCTGGGCTAAGAGAGATTCGATGCGATGGATCTCTAGAGCAGTCAATGAAGGGAAAGAATGATCACGCAAGTCTTTATACCACTGATGCAACACTGCTTCTTCCAAGATGAGACCCCAAGCGTCATCCAAATATTCGTCCAATTTTTCTTCTTAACTCATCATCAGACATTTATCGTGTTGAATTTGACTGGGATGATCGTTTTGACATCCATAGCAATCTTTCGTGGTCAACCCTGTAATTTTTCCGCCAGCTGTTTGGCAAAACAAGAGACTAAATGTTGTTCTTGTCCTGGCCATCTGGACATGACCATCACCTCTTCGTCTTTATCTTTTTGGGTGGGTGGTTCTGCTTCCAAGATATCCTCCCATTCCATTTCCAAAGATTCTCTATGATTGAAAGAGGGATAAGAGTCTTCCATAGCTTCTAATAGTCTAGAATAACTTCTCTCAAACTGTTGATTTCTATCGCATTATCAAATTCTGCATACAAGATGACGTTCACCGTTTCGGGTAGAGCTTTAACAAACTGAAGTTCCACACGAAGCTGACCAGATTTGATAGGGTGGAAATGCCTCTCGTCGCTGCCTTGATCTGGAGTAAAATCAAAAACCCACAAAGCGTAATCTCCTGCATAATTGTTGTACGAAATGCCATGACTACTGCTGGTCCCTAGCGGTCCGGTAGCTTCGTACAGGGACAAGTACGACCTGAAGTAATTCTTCTTGTCAAAGTCAGGTTCAAAGGGTCTGATACACAAGGTCTTGCCATCTTGACTGACTTCAATCTTGGACACGCTGTAATGCTCAAACTCGAAAGGATTTTGATCGGGGACTCTGTTGAGGGCTGCATTGCTAACGATGCCAATAATTAAACGTTTGGGTAACTGTCCTTGGAACAGATGATCTTCAGTCTTGGAATGGTGAAAGTTTTCACTTCCACTCGTCGTATCGGACACTTGGCGGTCGTTCTGCTGAAAGTGTGACTGATGTCGTTTCCCTCTTTAGGTAACACTTCCACGTGTCGCACGTAGTCTGGCTTCTTCGATGACTGTTT
This sequence comes from Megalonaias nervosa, assembly GCA_016617855.1. NCBI lineage: Eukaryota > Metazoa > Mollusca > Bivalvia > Unionida > Unionidae > Megalonaias > Megalonaias nervosa. The sequence goes on from JAECUM010001238.1 coordinate 24,145, forward strand.
TGTAATTGGCAGCATCAGCCATCAAATGGAAAGCGGTACTGCTGAGATTCAGTCTTAGACGGACATCCACTCCGTTCAGCAAATACTTCTTTTGTAACCACATCTCCAAATGCAAACGATCTATCAGTTCTAAACTGTGCCCATCCTTGAGTTTGTTTCGTCGGTCTTTGAATCCCACATTGTGGTATGGTTCTTTCTCTTTAATCAAATCGGTGCCTTTGAATTTGCCTACCGTATCAGGTTTCCATGCCACGCAAGCATCCAGATGGGTGTTCTTGGCTTCTTTTACGTGCGTCAAGAGATTTTCCAGGTACGCTCGGTAAGGGTAAGTATCCATGCTGCTGCTGACCAGTTTGTTATTCAAGTACAAGTCCACTTCGCTGAACAAGGAAAGCACCAGAAAGAAAAACTTAAGTGTCTGTTGGTTTTGATTTTTATAATAAGGACCTACACTCCTGCACTCACGCACGTCCATCATCGGGAAAAGAGGGATTTTGAGTTTTAATTGATTTTGGCAAACATGGAGTAGTCTCATTTCGAGAGAGTTGGGTGGCCCTGAAAAGGACCGTTGGGTGTTTGGGTTTTTGTTGGGTTTTTTTAAATAACAAACTCAGGAACGGGAAGTAATGAGCTTTAACTGCCTTATACCTTTGCAACGACCAAGGCCTACTTTTGGACCTGCTACTGTCGATGATTTGGTAGAGATCACTAGTGTTGGTATCTCAGGCGTAGTAGGTGTGTGGACGGGGTTGGACTGTTTGGCTAGGGAAGGTCTTTTTCTCTTGGGTCGTATTAAAGAAGTCTCATACATTTGCTTCAAACTCCTTTACTCTGCCAAAATGTCTAAGAGCACCGTCACTGTTTGACTTTTACCGTTCTCCCTCTCTCCTAGACCATGCTTCTTCTTCTTCCTGTGGTATTCTTCTTCTTGCCTCTTCTTCTCGCTGTTGCTGTGAATGAGAAAGGCCTGTTCTACTTCTTTCTGCTGCTGATAAAATTTCTCCAATTCTTCTTTCTGTCTCTGTTTAAAATCCTCGACTTACGGTAAGGAAGGAGAAGGTGGTGAAGGTGCTGGTACGGGAACAAATTCTTGCGAAGAAGAGAGAAAATCCACTAAATCTCAGTTAAAATGGTTCTCTTCTGGAAGTAGGACTTTGTTTGCTTTGGTAGCCGCTGCTATGCCATCATTCCTCGTCTCCAAAGCCGGTGCACCCCAATTCATTGTCTTCGTAGTTTCCGTCATGTTCTAACTCTGTCGCATTGATTCACTGCGCACAGACGCTAGCTCACCTAGATAGGGAATGTGACGTCACAGGTAGGTCTCTTCGGATTGGAAGACAGACTCCGCACTCTGACTGAATTTTGTAACGCGTGTTAGGATTGGTGAAAGAACTAAATCCGTTTCGATCCGCTCTTTCACTGTAAATAACCGCGGTTCACCTCATTCCCTTCACCTGTTCTCGTCACAAGAATTTGAACTATCAACAGGCTGAATACCTTTGAGTGACATACGATAAAACCTGCAGACTTGAGCTGTTGAGTTGCTGACTGCTAACAATCCACATAAATCAAGAGAAATTAAAGAATTTTTGCGTTTCTATGTAAGAAAAAAGGTTAGCACATTAAGAACAATTTTAGAGCAATTAACTCTCCAGGAAATATGGTACAGAGTTATTTGCTACTCAAAAGTTACCGTACAACGCTTGTAAGTCTAGTCGCTTTACAGACATCATTAAACCAAATCTACTGTGCCATAGTGTTTCGGCAGACTAAGGTCAATGTTGTTTCTTTCGTACTGAGTACTCCTAGCAAGCTGCGTAGACCAGATCTATTGGAGCATTATGCAGTTTTCAGCTTTACCTGACTTATATAATCGTGTATACGGTACAGTCAAGTTTATGAATTAAGCTAAATTGCATCAACTGACGGAATGCCAGACGCCATCGTGCTCAACTTGTAATACGCATATAGTGAATGTAATATATCGTTCTACATTTCTTTTTTTTATCAAGATTGCTATATTACTGACACGTATAGTAACAGCTGTATTTAATACTAACATACGTCAATGTATCGAGCATTCCAGGGGCCCAGGTTATCATTCTTACATCTGATTGTGTGGGCATTTATATTCGGATATTTCGCAGCATTAAAGACGTCGTAAGAGCGCATATTAGTTTTCTTCTGATAATTATTTTTTCGTAACAATAACAGCTCTGCACGGTATCTTGTTAGTTTTATTCTTGGAAGGAATGGAAACAAAGAAAAAGTAAGTGAGCAAGCAAGCATGCATACAAAAGAAACAACAAGAAACATAACCCTTTTGTCCCATATTTCAATTCAATTTCAAAATTTAGACAATTTTGAAACGACTGCCATTGTTTACTTGTTATTACTTTTTAACAAATAACAAGTTTTTCAAAATTTTTACTTGTTACCCTTTTCTTAGGTAAGTAATTTATAAGGCGTTAATAGTCACGTTTAGGTCGGTAATTTTAAGCCTTAATAGTCATGTTTAGGTCGGTAATTTTAAGCCTTAATAGTCATGTTTAGGTTGGTAATTTTAAGCCTTAATAGTCATGTTTAGGTCGGTAATTTTAAGCCTTAATAGTCATGTTTAGGTCGGTAATTTTAAGCCTTAATAGTCATGTTTAGGTCGGTAATTTTAAGCCTTAATAGTCATGTTTAGGTCGGTAATTTTAAGCCTTAATAGTCATGTTTAGGTCGGTAATTTTAAGCCTTAATAGTCACGTTTAGGTCGGTAATTTTAAGCCTTAATAGCCACATTTAGGTCGGTAATTTTAAGCCGTAATAGTCACGTTTAGATCGGTAATTTTAAGCCTTAATAGCCACGTTTAGGTCGGTAATTTTAAGCCTTAATAGCCATGTTTAGGTCGGTAATTTTAAGCCTTAATGGCCATGTTTAGGTCGGTAATTTTAAGCCTTAATAGTCACGTTTAGGTCGGTAATTGTAAGCCTTAATAGCCACATTTAGGTCGGTAATTTTAAGCCGTAATAGCCACGTTTAGATCGGTAATTTTAAGCCTTAATAGCCACGTTTAGGTCGGTAATTTTAAGCCGTAATAGCCACGTTTAGGTCGGTAATTTTAAGCCGTAATAGCCACGTTTAGGTCGGTAATTTTAAGCCGTAATAGCCACGTTTAGGTCGGTAATTTTAAGCCTTAATAGCCATGTTTTGGTCGGTAATTTTAAGCTTTGATAGCCATGTTTAGGTCGGTAATTTATGCGGCCATAATAGACACGTGTGCATAATATGTAATATGTACTAGAATTTTTTTTCCTACCCGCCAATCTTATGATAATATGTATATTCTCTCTCTCTCTCTCTCTCTCTCAGAAAGAAGATATAAAGACCTATGCTGTTCTATCCTTGGAAACTGTGGCTTTAATTGTGAACTCGCTAACAATATTGAATCAATTCCGGTCATATCTCTATCCTTTGATCAAAGGCTATGTTCATATTTCTCCATTTTATTCTTTTTCTGATATTATGTTAATTTTATTTACTTACTTGTTTAATCTGCGTGGTATGGTCTAAAAACTTAGTTACATTTAGCAATACGTGTACCCATTGAAAGCTACTGGTAGGTTAAATTCTGTGTTACAAATAGGCGAGGACACATTCTAAATAATTTCTAAGGGCTTCCAATCTCAGAACACAAAACGAATAAATTGAAATGCAAAAAAAAGAAAGATAATAATAATAATAATAATAATAATAATAATACTTTGAATGACCAAACGGGCGCTAACTTGCGACAGAAGACAATAATACAACTCCTTTCTCAGACATTCTTGCATTACCCTCTTCGGTCTAACTTCCCCGTCTAACAGTCACTATCGTAATTTTCTTACGGCATGAACATAGATATGCCCAATGAGAAGGAAAGAGTGCATTGTCGTATTTATACGCGTAATATATTTGCAAAGAAATCTAACAGCTGTCATTTACCTAGAGTACCATATACAGCTCATAAGAGTTAAACAGTCCTTCATTCTAATGTTGTGAGTCAGCGGCTGAGGAAACTTCAGGTCGCAAACTTTCTATTGTAACTATTCCTCACAATGATTGTTTATAAAGATCGCTTCTCCTGCTACTTATAATAGTTTTTTGACAATAATATTAATGAAATATAATCAGGCATCGACGAAACAAACACAGGGTTATTACCGGACACATGTACTTAAACTAGCCATAAGAAACCTCAGACAACAGTTTATACCTAACCTAATTCATCCTTAGCATACATGAACAGATTCCAGTGCTGTTTTCAGTCATGGGGAAGTCGACGTTGATAAGTCTTCGGTGGAGATTACATAGTTTCGGAGAAGAGGATAGTAAAATTTCATTTATCAATTCAGTTTCACAGTCTATTTTGTTTTAAATATCAATTGTTCATTTATTTCCTCATCGATATAACTTTCATGCAAGTAATTGTTCCTTTTTTTTCTCATATTGAATTAACATATTTAGCAATTATCAAATTCATTCATTCATTCATTCGTTCATTCATTCATTCATTCGTCTATGGAAGTAGGAAACGAATAAGAATTAATAGGGAATAAAACGATAGGTATCGTGATGTCAGTTTCTTGAATTTGTTTCATGGGGTAGGTGGCAGTTGTTATTCTCAAAAAAGGGGGAATTTTCCAATAATACTTTAATTATTAAGGATATGCCTGCGTATTCTAGTTTATTTGGTAATGCCAATTCACCTAATAAAAAGAGATTTGTTGTTTAGCACTAGCTGTATTCTTGTAAGGGACTGAGTTATATAAATATAATGTTGGAATCATGGTACGTTCTTCCTCCTGTAATTCACATTACAATTCTTGAAATATTTAACTTGCTTTGGTCATCGTGAACTCAACACAGTATACGACTGTTGATGTGTGTATGTGATTTGGATTTTTAACATAGCTTTAACAATTTTTCAGTCATATCGCGATGATGTCTGCAGTGTGGTAGTCTATAATGATGTCTAGCACTGGGGCATCATGCCACAGACATGCAACATCATGTCCCACCCAGTCACATTATCCTGACACCAGGCCGACCAGTTCTAACACTAACCTCTTAACGCTGAGCGCCTAGCGAGGTAGCTGTTGGTACCATTTTTATGTCTTTGATATGACTCGGCCCGGGTTCGAATCCGTGACCTCTCGCATTCGAGGTGGACGCTCTGACCACTTAGGCCACCAGTTGTTTTTTTTTTTTACAACTTGTGATAAAACCTTTTCAACGACCCAAAACGTGTTGTTTCTTCATATAAAATATAGTATCAACTAGCGTCAAATACATGAACGGTTCCAAGCTGTAATTATTGCTTTGTCCTGTCCCTTGCATTTTTACTGTTTATGCAAGCAAGTACTCGGTGAATATACATGATAAATGGTAGCCGTAAAATTGAGTCGAGATAGATATAAAAAAAATACAATAATTGGAGTGGAAACAATCTCACTTCCTTCTTTCTTGAAGCTTAATTGAACCAGGTTGGAGATCATAAAACTAACTTTTCAGCTGGAGTTTCCAGTCTGAGCCAATCAAATCTAACTCTTCAAAATGAAGCATTTTAAGATTAGCTGGCATAAAACTTGAAAGTTAAAGTAAAGCTCTATACTGTATCGTCCACAGGCCAGTTCTTGTGATATCTGTTCAAATTCCCGAGGAAATTTCTTGTGGGATCCGCTAAAACTTTGTACCTGATCTTCATAGTCATGACTTTTATATATAAAAATGGTGTCGAAATACAGAATATAAGTAGTATGACAATAGGCATTTTAGATGTTGATAGCTGAGATAGGTCAACGTCTTCTATACCCTTGGACTTTACCAATTTTTACCTGTCCGTCACACGCGAGTGTATGGCAGTATACCTAAATTAAACTTAGGCAGCAACAAAAAATTCTAACGCTAGCATAAAACTATATAGCCATAGCTACGTGTTTTAGAAATATACAATTATTAATATCGGGGAAGTACGATTACTGCACCCTTTTTGACGATTTTGAGAAACAAAACCTGCTGGCAGTGAGACCATTATATTACAATTGATTATGACTATGTTGTCTAGGTCAAGATTCCTTTTCTGTGCGACTAAAATACTACTGCAGGATTAGGATTGTTCACTGCCACTATTAAACAATCTGCCGATACTTGTTTCGTTGTATAGATATGTTTCATATTGACTGTGTCAGAGATTTTGAGAAAATATTTTATAGTAAAAATTACTAAGGTGTGCACACACACACACACACACACACACACACACACACACACACACACACACACACACACACACACACACACACACACACACACACACACATATATATATATATATATATATATATATATATATATATATATATAACACAAAAGTGCGGTGTACGAGTTGGCGTACAATTATACAACGGATTAGGAATAACTTGCGATTTCAGTTTAAGCGAAATTTTATCTGAGTTCCCAGGATCGGGAATTTGAGTCTGTTTATTTAGCAGAGCCTGGCGTGATATGAAAATCACCTTCTTGAGAGGAAAAATGTATTGTACAATTTATGGTCGTCGATTTGAGTACTATCCTTTGTATTATGAAGTGTTTTCTTCCATAATAAAGTACATAAAAGCAGGAAATAACAATAAAGACCACAGACTGAAGCAATTGAAAATTCATTTGATGACGAAACTTTCCATGCCTTAAATGTGGTACCGGATCTGTTCGCGAGTATTATCGTGCGCGCCGGCGAGGATTCGCCAATACAAGTATAGAATCTATCATTATAGAAACATTTGAGGAGTAATATCTACAAACTAATGAAATAATAGCCAGGATTGAAGCAAGTGTTGTTTATGAGCCAAGTAAAGTAAAAATACCCACAAAAATGTATTGACGGTATTTGCAGTTAGAGAATGATTTGACCTTATGTATCAGCATGCCTACAGTCAATTAGTTGAGGCCACTAGTGCGAGAGCGTGGGATACGAATACCAAGCTGTATGCATAAATCTATCATACTTGATTTGTTTGTTCTTTCAAATAAACCACGGTCATTTGCGCAACAACTTTACCCCGGACGCACTACAGCCGGTTGTAATGGCAATGTTAACAGTACAAATACTGAAACAATCCGCGCGAGCGTAATATGCAGCTACCAAGAGGCACAAAAGCTGGTATACTTGTATTAGTGTGACTCGTGGTCGAACACTTTCTGACAGTGATAAAGCTGTGTGCAACAGCAGCACAATGAAATAACAAAATTCCTCCACGAGCCAAGTGGACGGAAATTAAACGTATAATCAAGAATAAAAAAACCAGTCGACCCATCGCAACTACTATAGCCGCTGAAGCAGTCGAATATAATCGTCAATGGGCCCAAAAGTACAAGTTTCAGTTACATGTTCGTCACGGTTATTATGAAGAATACCATGCCATTATACCGAACGTGTACACGCCAAGCAAAGACACTAGAAAACTTTTATCAAAGATACGCCCACGAATTATATCGACATTACAACGCTCTGGTACCCTCCGGAGTTAATTTTCTTGATATATATTTCACTATACCGTTCAATTGTATGTCGTCTTGCCAGGATGTGTTAAAATCGCAAACCGGGGACTTATGGTGGTCCGTTTGAATCGTAAAGAAACCGATGTTATCAATGATGAATTTGACGAAGGTTTTATCTGAATGAACTCAATTTTAGTGATATAGAATTTTTGATGTATGTTACTAAACCATACTCAAACATTTTGAAGAACTCATTCCCATGATCGCTATTAAAGTGTACGCTTGGGAAAACGGTTTTTACATGTCTGAATATTCACCACATATGCGAGACAAAAATTCACATAGGCGGATCCAAATTGATTTGTTGTTACTGAGCGACATGAATGTTTCAGAGTCGCGGTATTATTACGATTAATTAACTGACACAGCAAGCATCACTGTAAAAAATTTCCAGTCAAACTTTGGCTGCAGTTATTTACTAAGCAATATCTATTTGACGAATATGTTGTTTACTGTGGTGTAATTAGTGCAAAGCGGCAGCGCACATATATGCCAGAATCCGGGAAGACAATTCTAAAATTCACCGCAGTGCAGCGTAAGATGAAAGTTTCGTATATCATCTACGCCGGCGTCGAATGATTGAATCTTCCGCTAACTGACACTACTGCTAATGTTCATTTAAAAACAAATAAGTTGCTGTACAAGTCCCGTGCAAGTTTGTTACACTAAAGCCAATTATGAGGAAGCAGCTGAGTCACCGGTGTTGTACAGTGGCAAGAATTCAAGGATTCGGATGTGGTGTTGATTAACACCCACGCAAGTTAAGCGAAATTGATTGGATAACAGCTATCCTCGCCCATAGACTTGATAATGACCCAACGATGACACGTGTGTTTTCCAAGTGAAGACATTGTTGGATTTGTGATAGCTCCAGTGGGATTGATACCAAAGTTTACGATCACTGTCACATCACTGGCGCGTACAGGGGAGCTGCGCACAGCACATGCAATCTACAACTGCAAATTTATCCAAAACAAAACACTAATTCTCACAGTGCTTCATAACCTGCGTGGGTATGACCGCCATTTGAATATGCAGCAGTAACAACAGCGTCAAATGCATGAAGTTTCGGCTCGGCCAGCTGAAATCCATCGATTTGTTGCAGTTTGTAAATTTCAGCCTTGACAAACTAACGAGCAACCTTCCAGCGAATAGTAATGATCGTCTTACAATCACTCGTCAATACGGCGGTGCTGTCGATGATGATATGTTTATGTTGCTGTCTCGTAAAGGAATCTAACCCATGCGAGTACATGAGCGACTGGGACAAGTTTGCTGATACTCAATTACCACCGATCGCAATGCTAGTCCCGCCAACGACTACGCGCACGCATACAATGTCTCGTCCGCATGTACTTGTCACAATCTTGGTGACTATTATGATCTGTACCTGTGTATGGATTTTCTGCTGTTGACAGACGTGTTTAAAAACATTCCGCTATATCGCCATGAGTGTGTACACTCTTGATCGCGCCCATTCTATTTCTTCGCTGTGGATGCCTTACATTCAAAAACAAAAGTTCTCCTTGAATTGCTCACTGATATTGACCAACGCTTATTTATTGAAAGTCTTCCAAGGCGAAACATCGATACGCTCTCGTATACAGTTGCATCAATTACATGGACGACCACAACGTATATGAATGGACGATAATACAGGTCATGCCTGTTGGAGGGTTTCAGTCGATTGATCTCATGACTTTGTGTATGCAAAATAGTTATGTTGCTACGATCAAACAGCAACAGAAAATGTCCACCGCTTCCACAACGACTACCAACTAGAACCAGAAGCAAGTCGTGGAGGAACTGGGTCGCCACTATATAGAATGCATCAAACCGATTCCTAAGCCCTGCACCAAGCTCGATTATGTTGTACATGTGAGAAATGTGCAGTATTATTTCCGAGCATGTGTGGGTGTGTCCCGAATATAACGAGTAATTCAGTTTAAGCAGCCTGCTGTTATGGTGCAAAAGAACATGTCTCGCACGAACAATTTACAACAAAACAGGCTGTGATCTGTATAATGCCCCTTGGCGCTTTAAATACTATAGAAGATTTAATGTTTTTTCCCAAATTTTACAACATTAGATTTACACAGCGTCAACGACAACTACACGAAACCTCATTACTGTTTGTTATAGCTTATGAATTTTGAGGGGTACATCACCTCTGTCATTTCACACGCTTACCACAGATTCGCATGAAAACAACATTCAGCAACTATCATGGCAAAGAATTACCTAACAAGGTGTCAGCGCACCAAGACATATATGATCAGCTATGAGTGTCCGAATTTTCTTTGCGATTAAACAGTTATCAACATCCTGCCGAAGATTCGGAGATTTTTGCTGGACTTCACAATCATTCATTTTGCATGTGCATATCACAAGCTGTGGTCATTCATGAACCGGGCTCCGAATGTTGACACTGGTTTCCAGATTTCCCAGCATAACTCTGCTACGTTGTATTACTAGTTTCGTTGGAACACCTAGACCTGCACAGACGGTCTGTGATCGACCTACACTTTCATGCACGTGTAACTGAGGTCCCCGCTGATGATCCGAACTCAGTTCCACACTTCCCTAACGGTTACAGATGCATTGATGTCATTCTCTATGATAAGATGGTGGTGTTGAAGGACGCAGGTGGTCAAATGAGGGTCATTGACACTCCATTGGACAGCCTGTAATTGTAGTTGCTGTAATTAAACAGCATGATTAAAAATAATGTCCAATCACGAAGTTATTCTTGGCTTAAGCCCCACATAGCTTGCGAAAATAAGGAGCACAATACGAAACGATTGCAGTGCCACATTGCAGCTTTTTTTCGAAAACGTCATCTGGAATTATCCCCGTGTGGTTCACTCAAACACAGATTGACCAGCTAAATGCAGTCGAACAAAAGAACATCTCTGTCACATTAAAGTTATCCATGTTAGCAGTGACAAAAATGCAAAAGACTGGTGGAATATTGTCATTCCTCGCGACCATTCCAACGTTGTAAGCGGCTGTGGATCCTGCGGTTCCAATAGCTGCTACGTTAGGAGCAGTCGGAACCATATCCGGAATGGCTTTGATAAAAGGTTGGTGGTGGCAGTATATCATTTCGTAAACGAATAAAGAAAGGAAAAGGCCTTCGACTACAGTGGACAACTCGCAAATACCTTCAGGTAGATGTCTTAGACTGCCAGGTAAGACAAGCATAAGGCCTCTCCGTTGATAACCGCAGTGTGTATATTGACCAATCTTGATTAACGCGCTATGGCAAAGTCAGTTAAGCATTTCCGATGTGTCTCTTTGCGAAATGAGCTTGCGTCGATGATCCCACGCACACGGGAAACTGATATTGTCAACCAAACCAGTACCATGCCTAACACGAATGATAGCTTATCCATTGTCATGTAGGCTCTATAAGGTGCTCCCGAAAGTTGAGCTGTGTTACTGTTATAACTGTCAAACGAACATCTGAGTAGGCTGAGTGACATTAAGGCAATTAAATACTTAGTAATACTACTCATATTACTCAGCCACAGGGTAACTACTACTCATATTTTCCAGTTACAAGCTAAATCACCAAGACTAGCAAACACTGAGTGGGCTCATGAAGACCTTGCACATAGAGTAGCTGTTAGAGACATGATTTGTACAATAATATGATCTATCTTTTTCCCCCTAAATATGAAGATACAAGCAGCAGAGAGGGTGGACCCTACAACTTTGTAGAGACCTTATTTTTTGAAATTAAGGGTTCCTACGAAGGCTGAAAAAAAAGTTTTTGTCTTAATAATGAAAATTTCTCTAATTGACCAGATTTTTTCACGTGCTGGTCACATACATTTGTCGTCCACCCTCTCTGCTGCTATAAATTAAACAGCCAGTATAGATATTATCAATAATGAGTATTGGAGAATCACACTCAGCTAAATTAGCTCGAGAGCGACTAGATGCAATTAAAAAATATCTACCTGTTCGTGATTCTGTTAAGCAACAACTACAATCGCGTCAGGAATCTCAAGTTGAATTTGAAGAGGATACAAAAAAATTATTTAAACCTATCACTGAGACCACTAAAGGTATTCAACCTGTGTTAGAGAAAACCGCTGAAGTAACTGGAAAAATAGCAGAAGGAACTGAAAAAATAGCAAGAAGAACAAAAAAGACAAAAAAAAATTTTACGTGAACTTCCAGCTGAAATAGCTGCTGCGATGCCAGTCCCGGAAATACCTAAAGATAAAGATCAACCTGAAGGTGCTGAAATAGGTGATATAAAGGAACGTCTACTAGAACAAGAAGAAAAAATTAACATAAATGAGAAATTTGTCGAAGATGCTGCTGATTATATTAAAAATATTAAAAATCCAGTAGATTTAGCTATACTTGCTGTGCAAAGTTTCAATGATCGAAGACGGTATTTAAAACCTGAATATGCTGATAAACCTATAGATCGTGATAGTTGGTACAAATGGATATTTCGCATACACTATGACGTTAATCTGGCTAGAAATAGTGCTACAAAATTTATACAATATATTCATTCAGTAGATAATTATATTTCCTTCATACAATTACCACTAGAACAACAACAACAAATACAACAACAACAACAACAATTAATAAAACAACAACGAGTACAACAACTACAACAACAACAACAAGAACGACAAGAAAAAATAAAACAACAACAAAAAGCACCACCAAAACAACAACAACAAAAAGCACCACCAAAACAACAACAAAAAGTACCACCAAAACAAGAACAACGAGAACAAGAACAACAAACACAACAACTACAATAAAAACTACAACAACAAGAACAAAAAGTAAAACGATTGCAACCAGTCCAAACAACAAGTAAGGAAGAAGAAGAATTTCAAGACGTTCTCGGAGCAACTGGAAGTGGTCTAGGAAGTGGTCTTATTACTTATCCCAATAACGTTCTTGCTGATGTCGATCGACTAGAAATTCTCATTGGAGGAAAACTAGCTGGTAATAATTCCCCAGAAATAATTAATGAAGCAGCTGATATTTGTAAACGATTATTTACAGGTGGTATCATGGATATTAATGTATATCGATCCCTCATTAATGAAATCGCCGATGATTATCATAGTGATTAAGTATGTAATTAGTGATAAAGTCACTTAATAATAAAATGATCATACACAATACTCGTGGACCTACCATGGTCAGGGTAATAAACTCTCGATTACCAGTATACAAAACGACCTACGGAGATGGATTAGGTGATATTGTTCAGGGTCTGTTTAGAAGAAGAGCCCCAAAAGCAATACCGATTGCAAAGCAGCTAGGAATGAAAGCTATTGATGTTGTTCGTGAAAAAGGTATAGGCGCTGTTGGTAATATTGCTAGCAAAGTATTATCAGCAATCAAAGATAGACTATCAAGATTAATACGCAGACCACAACCCGTCCGATCTCAACCTGTGAAATTGGCCAGCACTGAAGTGATGCCCGCAAGCGTAAGCAAAATAATAAATCAAGCCGCTAATCAAAAACTAGCGGAGTTAGCTGATATCCCGATGTCGGAAAAGGAAAAAAATATAACCGCTAGTCTGATAGCAGGAAGTGGTCTTCGAGTTAGACGAAGACGATAATAATAAAGATGTTTAAGCGCGTATCTGACCCCGCGTTTGACATGGATGCACCAGTTCTCAAAGATGAGTCTGTGCGCGATTATCAGTATTATTCTTACGACGCACGAATTCCAGATCAGCGTGGACGAATCGAACTACAGGTTCAGGATACAAGTAGATATTTCCTACCCGCTGAGGCATTTATTGAAGTAGAAGGTGAAATTTTAAATAACGCTGTTCCTGCAGCACCAGTAGCATACGCCGCTGAAGTTAGGGTTGGTTTTGTTAATAATGGTATTATGGCGTTATTTGATAGCGCTACGTACATGATTGACGGAAAAAATATTGAATCAATTCAGAAAGACGTCGACGTTGCCACAACGATATTGGGTCTTGCGAGATACAGCGACGATTACTCAAGATCAGCTGGTCCATCAATGATGTTTGTCAAGGATACTTCTGACCACCCTGACAGTAGAAATCAGGTTTTTCGACAACCCAATAATCGAGCTGTTCCTCCTGCTGGTGCTGCTGTTGAAGATCTACCTTTTCCAAATCCAGATTTCAACTTAGGATTTACAGCACGTAGATCAATGTTAAGCGGTAATAGGAGAGCATTTTCATGTGCGATTCCACTGTCACATATTTTTGGATTCTGTAGAAATGTCAGAAAAGTCATTTTCGGAGCCAAACACACAGTTGTACTTGTACGAAAAGGCGATGATAATGATGCATTATGGAGACCCATTGGTGATAATGGTATAGTAATACTAACAAAACTTTCACTGTGGATGCCAGTGATGACTCCGTCAATATCTGAAGAAGACCGGTTGTTATCTTTTATGAGTCAAGGTGGTAAATCAACGTTGTCATGGTTAACAATGACCACAGATGCTATCCAGAGTGCAATTAATGGTTTATTCACATGGCAAATAGCTTCTCAGCAAGGTGTTTCTGCACCGCGACACATATTTATTGCGTTTCAAGATACTGCACGATTAAACACACAATTACGAAATCAAATGGTGTTTGATAAACTCGGTGTTTCTGAGGTTTCATTAAGGATAAATGGACATCAAGAACCATCCGAGGATATATTACTGAATTTCGATCAAAATCATGTAGCACGTGCATATCATCGATAATGACGTTCATGGGACGTGATCAAAATATTGATACTGGTTTACAAATATCGCAGCTAGATTTTACAACGCTGTATCCGATTTATTACTTTTCACTAGAACATTTAGATTTAACCAGACAATCTGTAGTTGATATACATTTTAGAGCTCGTGTAACATTGCCAGTAGCACCAGCACCATTAATCCCTAATTAGAGAGCAATTGCTGTTATACTCAGCGATAAATCGATGTTACTCGAAGGTGTTGGTGGACGAACGAGAGTTATTGATGCTCCAGTAGAAAATATGTAAATAAACATGTAATTAGATCGTTCATAATATTAATAATGTCATATCATCACGTTAGTGTAAGTTTGACTCCTGGTCAGATTAAAAAGCTGCAATCAGCATCAAAAAATAACTGTGGAATAAAAATATCGCTAAAGCGAGAACAGATGACCGGTGCAAATAAACTATCGTTGACCGAGCGTCAGTTCAAAAACTTCAATGATGCTAAAAAATCAAATAAAGGCGTTAAACTTAATCTTTCTGCGGGCGCCATCAAGGACATCGCTAAATCGGGTGGTATATTTCCACTTCTCGCAGCTATACCAGCTTTAATAGGAGCTGCAGCCCCAGCTGTTGCAAAAGCAGCTGCATTAGGTGCTGTTGGAACAGCTGCTGGAATGGCGTTAAAGAAAGCAACCGGACAAGGAATCAAAAAAAAAAGGAAGAGGTCTAAGACTACCAGGGACCCCGTATTCATACGGAAGGGGTCTAAGACTTCCCGGGACAGTTTACTAATATCACCTATGTCCAATTTTGATTTACTTAATGCTGCTAAGCAATTAAAAATAAAAAATTTCAGAGATGTTTTTATGCGCGATCAATTACCTACCGTTGCAATGCAACATGAAACCGGTATTATTAATCTCGATAAAAATTCTGGCCCAGGCACGCACTGGGTCGCATATGCAATTGATCCACGGGGAATTATTTATTTCGATTCGTATGGATTAGCACCACCAAAAGAATTTCTTCATTACGTTAGCAATAATACTGCTCCAATCTGGTATTCAACGCTACCGACACACAAAATAACTGATCCTCCAATATGCGGCCGTGAAACCCTCGCTATGCTTGATGCTGTATCAAAATCAACAGCACCGCCTCATAAAGTCGTGCACGCGTTCACTACACTACGTCATAACACTTAAACTGATATCAGTAAATATAATGGTAGATATTTATGGAAGATCTACTCGCAAAGATAAGGAGAAGTTCGATTTATCTAAATATGCAACCCTTGATCAGCTCAGAAATGAAATCGATGATTTATTAAATATCACAAGTGTGGATCAAAATGAAGTCGTCGTTTTTCAGGACAAACAAGGACGATTAAAAACGAGTAATATACAACTACTAGATGTACTTATACGAATTCAAAATGCGGTTGTTAATAATATCGTTACTTTCACTGATCAGGGTAAAATACAGGATTCCGGTAAATCGGTTAACGATTATGTTAAGAAAACTGGTGATGTATTTACCGGTGACATTATTATGTCAAGAAGAAAAATTACGTATCTTGGAGATCCAATCGCAGATACAGACGCAGCAACAAAAAAATACGTCGATGATCAAGAATCCAAATACGTGTCAGTGCGCGGTGGTATAATGCGTGCATTTCTCGACATGAATAATAATGGTATTAATAATCTCAGAACACCAGAAACAGATTTCGACGCTGCAACGAAGAAATACGTCGACGATAAGGAAATTCCAATAACGACTTCGTTAACGACAATTAATGATGGAATTGCTGCATTTAGAACTGAATATTTTAATCATGTACAAACATTTCTAAATTTTCGTAGAAATGTAAACAGAAATATTAACGAATTTTTTGGAACTCCACCAGCTGTTATTATTAATCTCGCTGACATTAACGCAAGACTCAACGATATCATTAGTGGTATTCCTAATATTATTCAAAAAACTAATCTCGTTAAAATTCCACACGGACGAGCTAACAATATCGTGTACACAGTAGCATCAGGAAAAGCAACATGGTCGCAGGAAAATAACACTTTTAAACACACTGCAGAGGTCACTGGTGTATATAGATTATCTGTATTTAGTAGTGCAAAATTCAGTATATTTACCACATTTCCATAGCGTCATTCAACCGATGATTTTTCTGGAATTGTGTCTATAGTGTTAAACAAAGATGTCGAGGAAACGTTTATGCTGATAGCGGATGATAAAAAGTTAACCGCAGCGACTTATTGGTGGTGCTTGGAATTTGTATGTGAAACTCCCGAATTAGTTACTTAAATAAGTATAATGAATCAAGAATCATTTATCGACGTTCAACGTCACAGATACACTCAAGTATGTGAGTGTCAAACTAAACTAAAAACTATCATCGACGATTACACGATAAAGGTAAAAAAATATCGTCGACGTATGGTTGTTTTTGATATAATGGTATACTCGGTTTCTGCTGTTATTGCTGGAACTGGATTATTATTATCAACAATAACGATGACAGCGCCTGCAGTTGTAACAATTATAGTTTCAACGGCAACAACAAGTGCAGGTATTTTCAGTATTATCGCTAAGAAAATATCTACGTGTACAAATAATAAACTAAACGAGTATATAATGAAATTGCACACAGCAACAGCCGCATACACTAAATTATGCTCGTATATTTCAGCGTATCTCAGTGATGGTAAAATATCCGATGAGGAGTTTGTAACGATAATGAAAACCTACGATGAAGCATTCATAATCGCTAGTGACAATAACGGAAAGATGGAGAATTAAATAATAACGATAATAATAATGTCAGAGTCGCGCGAATTACTTCAGCAGATCGTAGCTAATACAACGCCGTCAAAAACTACTATGATATCATTAAGTTCAACTAATCCTGAATTTAGCGTTAATTTTCCGACTGCAATTCCAGCAATGGAAATAGCATTAGCGCAATTACGAGTTTATTATAGCTGGCCTAATATTAGATCAAAACTGTCTGGTGGACAACAACCAAATAATTCATTGGTATTTGCGAATAAAAATAAACCAGATGGAACACCTGATTGGCAAGTTGTTGGAATTTCAACGGGCAGTTATCAAATAGAACAAATTAATGATGAATTCCAACGCAGAGTTAAATCTATCACAGGAAAAGAATCTAAAATAGCGATTACTGTTTACGAACCAACATTATCAGCGGCGATTGAAATAAATTCTCCTGATTACCTTGTAGATATTTATCAGAGTTCGATTAGATCAGTGTTAGGATGGCCTGAAGTCGCACCTGTTTATAATGGAGTTTCAGAACCAACTAAAGATGAATTTAAAACAAACGAAAAAAGATTCATTAAAGATCCAGAATATCGAGATAAAAGTCCATGGAATTATATAGTATTTAAACGTGATCCAAACGATGATAGATTTTACTTCACCGATCTTGACGGTAAAAGGATCCCCAAGATGTTTGGATCAATAATTGTTTTCACAGGCGCCTACCCGCCTTCTCCTGGATATTATATTAATGACAAATTTCCAAAAGAATTTATAGATGTTCTTAAGCCTGAATACGATAAAACATTTAATGATTTAAAAAGTTTACTTATTTCATTATCTCAACATTATGACGATGGTGTAAAAAATCAAGTAATCGAAACAATAAAACATTTAAATGGGATCTTATTTGATTTATACATCGCCAGTCGAAGTATTATGGGTGTTGTAATTGATACTGAACCTCTTCGCTCAAATCTAGAATTTAGGAAAATATTCCTTGATCATTATAAAATAACAGAAAAAGACTTACAAACATTTGTTATACCAGATTTAAATAACGCTGAAATGAAGAAATCATTAAGTGATCTTATTGAAGAATATTATCCGGGAGTAATTGAATCATGGAGAAAAATAGCCCCACCACCGGTTATACTAAAACACAATAACAACCCTTTTGGTGCCGGACGTCATATATCGCCAGGCATTGTAAATATAACAACAACAATTGCAGTCAATCTGGTATGCGATGTTATTGAAGGTAGCTATCAGGTAGATCTTTCTAAGTCTAGCCAGGCTCAGCAAGGGTACATATTATTCAGTTTTAGCCCGTTGGTCCCTCCCGGTTCGTTAATTGTATCAGAACCAATTAATCCCGTGTACCTGCGAGTTCATAATCCGTTATTATCAAGAATACACTTTAAACTTACAGACCAAAATAATAGAATTCTGGACACGAGAAACGAAGTGCTAAATATAAACCTGTATGTACGCTCATAATACGTTTTTATTATAACAAAAAAAAATATCCGAATGTCTATAATAATATTCTTTTGTTTATATAAAATCCGTGCATAATCGAAATCTATTATCTAGAAGACTGTGGCTGCATATTGATTATTCCATAACAGCTGTGCGTAGGTTATTTTAAGAACCGCTATATGACTAAATCAATATCCGCTGTTACGGCTTTACGTATAGACTCAGTGTTATACAGAATTATATATTTTTTGGAAACTAGAAATATAAAATTCCATTTTACACAGAAAACTGTGGATTTTTGTAAAGAACATTGTAGTTTTTAGGAATGTAACGATATGACTGACAAATTGTTAAGCTAAGGTTATTGGTAAACACATACTAACTTTTTCAATATGTATTTATAACAAGGTTCGATAGCTCAGTTGATAGCGCGTAGAAACTCTCATCCGGAGGGTCATGGTTCGAAACCCAAGAAGGACAAATTGTCTGCGGGGGGCGATTTTAGGCCAAGATCTATAATTTATTGGGGGCTCCAGCCCCCCCCCCCCCGTCTTCAGAGTACACCAATCCACTACGTCAACACGTGGTGGATTCACTTTTGTGAATCACCCATTGGTTGATCGTTATGGGTTGGTGTGCTGGCGTGAAGACGGCATTTCATCATCATCATCATCATCATATCATCATCATATCATCTCATCAAAAATATACAGCAGGGGGGTGATATGAGGTCGTGACCTTGTGACTTCACTAAAGGGGTACCCCACACAAGGGCCATTCCAAAAGACACAATCGCAAAACTAAAAATAAACCTAATGAGATTCCAGGTCACAAAGACCAATCAGCCTTTGAGTTCTTAGAGTTGCGGTTACGGATATCTAGGAATTCTTGTAAGGCAATAAACAGAATCTGATTGGTCACTAAAATAAGACCCACACGTGTATAAACAACCCTCTGAGTTCCTAGAGTTTCGGTTACGGATATTTAGGAATTCTTTCGGGGGTAAACTAATAACACGTATAGACAACCCCTCTGAGCCTCTAAAGTTTCGGTTTCGGATATTTAGGGGTTCTCTTGGGGGTAAATGTCTAAACAAAGAACCTCATTAGGTTTATCTGATACAACTATGGAATGGTAGACCGAATGTCACCCCGCGCTGTATATTTTTGTTTATTTTTATATTAAATATATAAATATATATAATGAACCAAGAAAACATTAATGATATTATTTCTGCGATTAAAAAACTAAAACATAACGGAATAAAATATCTGATAATCTCGACCCTCAGAAAATTATGTGCGATTTTGAATCGCTGCAACAGAGAAAATTTGATAATAAATATACACTACCTTCAAACTACAGATTTATAAAATTAATTTATCAAGCTATGCTTGAATCACTAGCTATGGTAAACGACAATCAAGTAAAGCTATTTGCACCTCTTGCACGTTCGATCGAAAATATTAAATCCAAACTGTCTCACGAGTACGAAAGAAAAAAGATCGTGGACAATCGTGTAATGCAATTAAGAAAGATTATGTTATCTGATTCTGTCAAAAATGATAATGACGCTGAGAGCAGCGACGATGAAGGTGGACCCTTAACCGTAATTATGGCTAAACAAAATCCTTGGGAAAATTGACAGTAGAACTATTTGTTTTTGTTAGGAATAGAGAGTTAGATATATTCAAATATTATCCGCTGATTATATGTTTTCGAGAATGCAGATCTAGTAATATTATTTGCGACATCACGTACTGATTGTGGATGTATGCTAAAATATCTGGCAGCTGCACTAATTGATGGGAAAGTTATTTCTTGGTCTGTCTGTATATTTATGGATATAACCGACCTCGGGATCTTGGGATATTTTCCAGTATTTCCACGTGCAGCATTCTGACTAGGTGTAATAGCCTGCATGTTAGATAACCGATTATTCTGGGGATCTCCATCAATGTGATCAACTACAAGTCCATCTTTGATCAATCCAAAATGACATTCAAATATGAATTTATGTGAGTAATAATATTTATTTTTCCCAGCACTGGTTTTTTTCAATCTACAGTGTCTGATTACACCATCTCGGGATGCTTCATAATTTGTATATACTGGATGTTTCACAAATTCGTTTTGCTCCATTATATATATATATAATATTATTTGTTTAAATCATTGTTTTGAAATCTAACCAGATAATCTTCTACGGTCTTTATAGGAGAGTCAGTGTTATTTTTTTTGTCATAATATCGTTTTAATTCTCTATATTT
Organism: Megalonaias nervosa; assembly: GCA_016617855.1. Taxonomy (NCBI): domain Eukaryota; kingdom Metazoa; phylum Mollusca; class Bivalvia; order Unionida; family Unionidae; genus Megalonaias; species Megalonaias nervosa. Next base: position 45,012 of record JAECUM010001238.1, read on the forward strand.
TTTTCCGCCACATTTTAGACACAATTGAGTTTTTCCTCTGACTCCAACACCGCATTTCA